>VWZO01020824.1:863548-894215 GCA_013396975.1 Bucco capensis
GACCGCAATGGCCAGTCGTGGGTGGTGAAAGTCTGTGTACTGGGTTCAACACATACACACACACACCCCCCCACCCCGCCACTCAAGGGCCCGCTTCGCCTGTTTTCCTACCCGAACCCCAAACATGGCGGCGGCTTTGTCCCTCCCCGCTCGCTGCTCCGATCGCCTCCCCTCCCCGCCTCACACGCACACCCTACTACCCCAGAACCCCTGCTCACGGCGGGCTGCGACCGGAGAGCTCCGGCGGTCAGTGGGGATCGGCGGCTCCGCGTACTGCAGCAGCGCCTGCCGCTGTCAGGTGGGCTGGGCTCCGCCTCCCGCCGCCGCGACGGGAGGGGTGGGGGGACGACGACGGGGTGAGGGCACGCTCCTGCTGGGGCAAGCGCCGTGAGGCCTGGTGGGGTCTGTCCCGCGGGGAGTAGGGTGCAGACCTCCCGCCCTGAGGGAGGGGGCGTCAGGCCGCGCGACCAGCCCCGGAGGCAGCGGGGGAAGGAGCGAAGGGTGCCTCACGGTCGGGCGGGGTGACGCGCGGCCTGCGGGAGGCTCCGTGCAGGCCGCGGGGCCTGGGCTGCGAGGAAGGCCTCCCGCGAGGTGCCCTCGCACCGTCCAACTGACTGGTTTTACAAGCCCTGACGTGGAAGTGCTAACAATGGGAATAGTAACCACAGCGGTTGAAAACCTGCCAACCTCGAGCTTTCGAGATCGTGCTGTCTGAGCGACTGTTTGTCAGCGTGGGCTTAGATGCAGGCAGGTTTATTTGCCATATCTCCGGTTGGAAATCACCGAGTGCTGTGGCAGTCTGATAGGAATGGCCGCGCGCTCTCGTCTGCCCTCTGCACCCCTTAGTCCATTTGCATTATGTCTAAGAAGACCAATCCCCTCCGCAAAATACTGTTACAAAGAATCAATAGCCAAAACAACTTCAGATTAAAATAGCTGCAAGGGAGCCAGTGCGATTGAGCAGATAAGTGGTGACCTTAGGACTCTGAAGGTGTGGCATCTATTCACAGCTTTGTTTCTGAGCAGTTAATGTAAAGCAAATCACTTTGCTAATCACTGTTGAGGCATCTGAATTCCTATCGGTGTGCTAATGATAATTTTTGTCTTTAAAATGTATTTTAATATTCATACACTGGAGTAGATTTACTATGTGTCGTTGTAGTAGCCCGATTTTTAGTCCACGGTTACTGTATTTGAACAATGACAGAAAATGGGTTTTTTGTTGTTTACACATTATGATCCACATGACTTCGTGGCTTTGAAGTAAGCTATACTGGCTGATTTCTTACTGTCTAATTTTCAGTGATAAATAAAGCCTGATTTGCCCAATATTTCTTGGTCTCTTACACACTGGCAACTTCTGCTGCATCATACTCTTCCAGTGTTAGAAGAAAGGTCATATGACTTCTTTGGAAATACATAATTACTATTAAGAGCAAGCAAAATACCTGCTTGCCCTGAAACTTGACACATCCAGCAGGAAGTTTGGTACAGCCACTTCTAGGGGAAAAACATGACTATGAACAGCAGAGTCAAACAAAGACATAAATAGTTGTTAGAAGAGTTGTAATGAGACTATATATATGCAGTGTTTGGAAGATGAAAATAACAGTTCAAGTGGAGTCATTGTTAGTAGCAGCAGCCCTTTTCTTGAGAGGCTGTTTGCAAGTAAGGGTAGTCCCATGGTATGTGAGCACTTGCAAAGAATGAGATAGGAGGTAAAAGTCTTGCTGGAAACATCTGATGCAGGATTTTAGTGAGTTTCTTGAAGCAAGGATCATTTAGGTATGTGTTTTACACATGTAAACTCCCAGATTTTACTTCCCTGATTTCTTCAGAATTCTGGACATCATCAGTTTTCCTGTCTGTTTTATAGTGCCAGCCTGTATCTTCCTCTCCGCAGGCACAGCTGAACTGTAGTGTGTCTGTCAGCATGTCTGTGAGCAACTCACACAACAGCTTCAGGTGCTTGTTTTACTCTGAAAGGGCTTTGTTCTACTTCTGAATTTCACTGGCGCGTTCCTGTGAAGCCAAAAGGCACACCTGCTGCCCAGACTGCTGGGGACAGGGGCTGCTCTCAGTTTCCCACTTGCATTCCCAGACTATAAATTTCACCTTATTCAAATCAGCCTGGGGAGGGCTACAGTCTATGCCAAGCTCAGTCTGCTGAGTTTTATAGTCCACCTGGAAGCACATGGGCAAAGGGGTGGCATGCTGGGTAGAAATCTACTGGAGAAATGACCTACTAGATAGTAACACATCTGTGTAACATCTCCAAATCCCTGAAAATCCATGATGAATGGAGCTGGGAGCAGAGACTCACAGCAGGACAGCATAGGCAGCAGTCCAACCTGCAGAGAGATGTATAAAGCTGAGTAGATATGTGAAGCATTAAGCTAGACCAAAGCTCTTCCTTGAAGCCTTCTGCTTTCTCAAGACAGGTACCTGTCCTGTCTGGTTGGTACCTGTCATAAATCTTGATTTGTTAGCTTGCTTTTACTTCTTTCCTGGGCAAGAAAATAAAGGAGAAAATCTGCACCTCTGGTTCAAGGGTTTTATAGGCATCTAAGCATATAGAGACATCTACTTTGTACATCTAGAACTGATGCAGATGCTGATTTCTGAGTAGGGTTTGGACATACTATAGTAATGGGTCAGCATTTGCCATTTCAGAGAGAACAGTGATTAGAATTTACATGCCTGCCCTGAAAATATGACAGAACTCTCTATCCATCATCCTGACCCCATCACTGTATGCATCTTCCCTTTCTCTCTTTCCTAGCCAGATGTTATCCACTTGTTCTTTTGCCTTCATCACAAGCTTCATCCTTCATGTCTCAGCTATATGTGTTGCATTTTCCTCACGTTTGCATATAAGCATCTATAATTCAAGATCTTGCAGTTAATCTGCAAACCTGATTAACTCTCAACAAATACTGTTAGCAGCTGACTTATTTTAGCACTGAAAATGAGGAATGCGTGGGAGTCTTATACTACCAATGCCTTGTAGGTATCTCTGTATATGTGACCAGCAGTCAAAAACCCTGGCATTCAATGATAACCTTTCAGTCCCTACCCATGGCTTTAGAAAAGAGGCTGTGATGCTGTGACAAATACAAGCCAAACAATGCTATTATATATGCATGATGTGTGTTCTACCCTGTTAAATAACATGGCCACGTTCATCATCTGCTATTGCTGCCAATTCAGTTTTGCTAATGCAGCCTCCCTCTCACTTTAGCTTTGGGCAACTGAAGAGGCTTTTTGGTTACACCTCACCTTTACTTTCTTCCTGTTCACCTTTTTTTAACCTTTTGTTTGTTTTTAGCTTTAATCATTGAAAATGGTGTTCTGCAGCAGACACTGTGCAGAGCTCATGTTTCCTGGCTTTCCTAATCTGTAGTTCACTAGGAAGCCGAGCCAGTTTGGAAACCAATTGGAGAGGCTGATAGACATTGTTTTAGTGAAAAGCAGACACCCAAGTCCCTCTTCTCTGAGGTTGCTACTGTACTGTTTGAATCTATCACCCTTACCTTTATACCACCAGCCTATCCACAGCTTATGCTCACCATCCTTTGTCAAAACAAAATGGAAGAATTGCCTCTGCTCTGCTCTGCTCTGCTCCACCAGTGATCACATCCCCTCGGGGCTCAGTTGGGAGTTCACCTATCTGATGCCTTTCTCTTTACTAGTGTAACTCAGGCCTGTTACCATTTTGGTTTTGCAGCATATTATTGAGGCATAATTATAATTATGGCAGTTGGCAGAATACCTTTTGCTTTTCACTGATAGAGCTAGCTCCGTTGCTGGGAATGCAGTTACAGCAGTACAGGTGTCTTCTATCAGCATATTTTAGGTATATACATGTTTTGCCTGACCCTGAGCTAGGTGGGCATGAGTCAGCTCTGATCCAGAAGCCATCTGGCCACACAGTGCTGCACTGAGCTCATCAAGCTGCCCTCTGAGAATGTTTCTTCACTCAGGCGGAGTATTTACAGCTCTTTGGCAGTTCAGCCAAAGTGTACCTGCCAGGAGAGGTGGGCAAGTGTCCATTTGCATTGCTTGCAACAGGCCTTGTCTGCATTATCTTCACCCTCCCAGAATAATGAGCTGTGAAGCTGTAAATAGTTTTTGGGATGGCCAGTCTTCAGAGAGTGTGCTGCAGTATCTGTGTCAGGGCAGATAACAGTGCCTGAGCTCTTTGTTATTCGAACCACCCATGTTCATGAAACAGAGCCTATGTTAGTCACTCACTAACTGCAGACTCAGGAGCAATGACTACAGCAGCTCGCTGGTTTTGTCCTTGCTGATATGGTGATCCTCAACCTCCACCCATTGCAGGTAAGGTTGCCTTAGCTATTTGGGGTCACCCAGCTTTCTCTTGTCAAGTAGTGCAATGTCAAAGCAATGTGACTCATGCACATGCTGCTGCTGGCACAGATACTTTAATATTTGTTCACCCCAGAAGTGCATGGGCCAGTGCTGGAGCAGGGCACACTGTTTCACACACTAAGATACCACAGCAAATGTGTACATTTTCCTTTGGAGGTAGGGCATTCACAAAGAGGGACATTAAGCTCTGTCCACCTTGTATGGCTCTGCCCTCACAAGGGGAAAGATGAATTCTTGGTGCTCTCTTCCAAGTGATAATTGCTTGGAGGCGTAAAACTGATGAAGCAAATTGTACCCTTAGAATATAAATTTTCCTGGCTTCCTTGTCTTGACTTTCTAACATACAAAGTGGCAGACAGCTTTGATTTTGCTTGGATTTTACCCCCTTAACTCAGGATTGGGTTTTATTGCATAAGGCTGTGACCCACAGTAATGTAAAGAGTGTCTTTACCTGTGGCCAAGGAGCCTGTTTGAAACTCCCTGCACCTCCATCCCTGGATGTGTCTCTTCTACAACAGTGTGGCCTTCAAGCCAAACACAGTGTTCTCAAGCCACAGGTGTGGTACTGGTCAGCTACAGTCACACACTTTACCCCAGTCCATTCCTATCTCTCCAATGAGAGTTGTGCTCTTGCACCTACACCTTCTGATTCCTCCTGAGCAAAGCACTTCATTCCTGTGATCTTGCTCTATTACATGCCCCACAGATCTGTGTCTGTGGGTTTACTCAGATCAAGAGAGCTCTGGGTCTTACTGCCCATAATGTTCTCCTCAGTTCTGGGACTGACGGCTACATCACTCGAAATGACCGTGGTGCAGACAGGCAAGCCCCAAAACACTGTTGACAGCGAGGCCTCTGCAGACTCAGCACATAAAATGGGTCATGACCATGGTTGTTTCAGTTACACAACTCCAGTGTGCCTGCCTTTCTTTTTCCTTGCTCTTGAAGTCACTTGAACGTAAGCATGTAAAACTAAGACAAGGGGCAATAAAATCATTATTAGAAATAGAGAGGGTAAAGGAAAGTGTCCCGTAGTACAGGTCTGGAGACTTATCATCCTCACAGCTCTAGCAGGCTGCTTCCCTTGAGCTCTGGTGCTGGAGCTGCGGTAGAAATAAAGACCCATTGAGAAGTGTAGCTCCAAATTAGCATTTGAATTCCCTTGTAGTCTGTTGTCAGATGGGCAGGAGGTGGGTGCTAGTCTCAGTCTCTCAGTATTGATACACAAAGTTCGCTTTAAAAGGCCCTTATTTTCTTAAAGGAAAGAAATGCATTGCTCAAACTATGAACACTTTTTTCTTTTCTTTTTTTTTTTTTCATTTCCCTCTTCCCTGTGTTTCACCCCCTTCCCTGGATCAGGCTGAGCTGTAGAGAGACACGTCTGGGTATTGTTAGCCCAGTCTGACCTACTTCTTTCCCTCCTCTTGGCCCCGTGTTATGGATGCTGGTGCTATGGAAACCTGGGTGACATGCCAGTACCACAAAGCCAGGGCCACCAGCTGCACCCTCCTGTCTTAGCCCAAGCCCTTTCCCTCCCAAACACATCCCCAAAGAAAGTTAGCAGTGCTGCTCCCCAGGGAAATTTAAGGGTATGCTCCATCTGTCCCACCAAGCCATGCTCCAGAGGCACTGGAGGCCTATTCCTTGGGTTCAGGTACATGGGTGCTTTTTTTCCCAGGGCACAGTATTTGGGTGCTGGGAGCCACGTGTAATCTCACTGCTGTCTGTGCACCAGACCTGTCTGTGCACATATCCTGCACAGGCCATCACATGATGGGGATGGGTAGGAGAGTACACATGGGTGGCCTTGAAGTTTTGCAAGATAAAAATAAGCTACAAACTTCTGCAACATGGCACAAAAGCCTCACAGGAACCTGGTAGGTCCCTGCAGACACAGAAGAGAGATCTTCTGCCCCAGTAGGTGATCCTTGCAGGGGATGGCAGTTGCTCCATCGGTGGGACAGAGCTGTGCAGTTTCATTGCCACTTGTCTGCTCCTGTGGGACCAACCCCATTAAGGAATGATGGAGACTTGTTTACCAGCTCAGCCTCTGTATTTCTTGTGATAAAGTGCTCCCTGCTGACCTCCCGCCCAGCTGCCTGGGGGGCTGTGGCGGATTTCCTCCAAAAAATCTCACACCAAACCTTTTCCTCCCCGTTGCGGACACTGAACTGGCAGCTGTAAAGAGAACACAGGAAGGTACTTTCAGCAGGCTTTGTGTCTCTTGTAAACCATCTTCAGAAGATTTCTGTGGGGCTCCAGGACTCCTCCACCCCGATAACCTTCATACCAGAGCCCAGCCCAGTCCAGAAACTAGAAGCAGGGAGGTTTGTACACGAGTGCCCATGGTTCCCGCCTGCAGGCAGCTTGCGAGCCCACTGCTCTGCATGCCTGGGAGTGCAACCAGTGATGCCCTGGGGCACCTCCTGGGGAGCAGTGAGCGACGCCTGGGGCACAGCTCCGGGCTACCGGCGCCCCTCTGGCATCTCCTGGTCCACCTCCAGCCCCTCTCCGGTCCTTCCCCGGATCCCTCCACAGTCCCTCCCCGGTGCCCTCCCGACACCCCCCACCCCCCCACTAGTAACTCCTGGTCCCTTCCCGGTACCCCCCCGGTCTTCCCGTTGTCCTCTCCCGGTCCCCTTCCGGTCCCTCGTCTCTCCCCGGGCCGCAGCCGTGGCGCACCAGCGCCCCTTGCCGATCCCGCGGAGGAAAGCGGTTCGGAACGGGCAGGGCTCGGGGAGGAAGCTCATCGTCTCGGCGCGGTGGGGGGCGGTGGTTCTGCCATCGGCCCTGCAGCAGTCCCAGAGAACTGCCGTGAGACTAGAGCCCACTCGAGCTCTGCACACCAGCTGGGTGGTGGACCCGGAGCCCCGGAAGCTTGGGGTGTCCCGGGCAGACTCTGTCCCACTCAGCATGCATCCTGCCAGTCCAAAACTGCCTCCTCAGAATCTCTGCAGTTTGGCTCCTCAGAATCTCTGCAGCAGTTGCAAGAGGGCAGAGTGGTCTCAAGCAGCACCAGTGCAACTTGCTGTGCAGCAGCAGCAATCGTGAAACCATCGACTGCTTTGCTGAACTGCAGTCCTGTGCAAAGTGATTTTCTTTGATTGTAGAATCGTAGAAACACAGAATGGTTTGGGTCAGAAGGGACCCAAAAGGTCTTAGACTAGTTGACTAGAAAGGCCGTCTAGTCCAACCCTCTGCCATCAGCAGGGACATCTTCAACTAGATCAGGTTGCTGGTATGAAACAGCAGAGTAATGACAACATCCCGGGGTGGAGAGGGGTAGCTTTCATTCTGAAAGAGTCATCTGACAGTTGTCTGAAGAGGCTAATGTGCTGGGCAGTTTTCCTGTGGCAGCACTAACAACGGCAGGCAGCCAAGACCAGAGCCTGGCTGTGCTGCTCCAGGACTTTTAATGGTCCTCTGTGCATCCAAGGGGAGAAGCTGGCCTGCTACAGCCTCCCTGCTGAATCATTAACTTCCTTCTTCTGAGTCATTCTGCAGCCCTGTCACACGCAGGGACAAGGAAATCAGGGCTGAGGTGGGTAGTGGCTCCAGGCCAATACCGTGGGGTTAAAAAACTGGTTGCAGGTTAGAAGATGGAGGTTGTGTTTGCAGAACCAGTGAGCAGTCTCATGGACTAACTAACCCAGAACAGCATGGTTTTGACACAGAGCCAGGATCTGCACCAGCAGCTGGGACTGGTCTTTCTATATTAACCCTCTGAGAGGTAACTGGTGAGGACTGAGAATTAACTTCAGGAGATGGTGGGTTGTAAAGGCTAACATGGGGGACAGGGATATGTCTGTGCCTCCATGGACTTGCTAAGGCACAGCTAGGGTTAACCAATGCTCAGCCTTTTCCAGAGTGTTTTACCGACGCTGCTAGAAGAAAAAGTTTTGTTGTTGTTCATCTTGCTGTGACACCGAGGGGTTCCTGTGAGGATGGGGCCCTTCTGCTCTGAAAACTTTGCAAAAGCAAGTGCTGTACAGTTATTTTTATTTGGATTGAAGCCACCTCCTGTAGTGTTTGCCAACTTCAATATGGCAGCATGACTTCAAGGCAGGAGACCCTGAAAGGGAAATGAACTGGGGACTTTGCTAGATAAGCCCATTTAAAATGCAGAGAAGGAAATGAAACTGAAAAATTAATCACTTCTTCAAAAAAAAAAGCCTGCCTTTTGTTATTGTAGTCTAGATATGCCTACTGCTGGGTCAGGGAGGGGAGGACAGCAGGCTTTAAAACGTGGTTAAACTGGCAGCATGTTAATGCAGTTATTTTGGCTCTCTGGGTGTGGTGTGAAATCCCCCTGTGGTGATGGCATGGAGCACTGCTGATGTTTTTAAGATGTGTCAATAAAATGAACAGACTGATGGCCAAAAGCATCAGCCTTTTGAATGCTGGGCTCCTGTGGAAATCCAGCCCTTCCTGGTGCAGCAGGGACAAGAATAGAGACGAATCTGAGCATCAGGCAAACCACCCAGTGGGGACCACTCTTTGGTGCTGAGAAGCTCAGTCCCCAGTCCAGGAACTTAGCACCTCTAAAAATCAGCTTCTCCCTACTCTTAGCTCTCCTTCCATGGGATGCAGGTTTCCAGGCTGCGCTGCGCTGCACGGCAGGGAAACAGAGGCAGCTGTCTTGTGCTCAGACACCCAGGTTTTTGCTCTGTGTTAGCTGTAGACCCACAAGGAGACATCCAGCACAGCAAGTTCAGTGCCTTTTTATTTGTGTATGATGTTGCTGAACAAGTATCCAAAGTTATCCATGCAGTAGTAGTTATTGTCTGTGGAGTCTGATTTACACTACTGCCCACAGGCAATGGCTAATACCCATTACAAAGGCACCATTAGACTTTCACACCTGGTGGTGGCTGGTCCTTGTTTATCTCTTGCCTCTTTTGTTATGCCGCAGCCCACATCTGGTTTCAAACAAATGCCTTTCTTAGGTGCCGGCCTTGGAAATCTAGTATGAACCTGTGTTGGGTGCCTGGGCTGAAGGCAGAGCTGCTAGAGGAAGAGGAACACGTGGTGATTCCCTCGGGCAGTTCAGTGGGAAGTTCAGGCTGAGATGAGTTTGCTTTTATGTGTCTGGTTTTCCTAAAATTCTCCTTGCTGTTTAGGCACCAGGCATGATGGAGCTGCCAGATATGGATCACCTGGCACACAGGATGCCATGGGGGAAAAATACCTCCTGAAGAGCTCAACAGTTCATGTCAGTGCTGAGCAGTGGGGAGAGAGGTGTTAAAAACTCACGTGAGGGTGGATTTGTAGCTTGTGCTGGCTGTATCAGGTACAGCCAGTCTGTTACCTGGGCCAGAAGGGAGCAGGACCTGGAGGTGAGGAAACCACTGAGGGACAGACGAGCAAGTCAGGCTGTGAGAATCTGGAGGATGTTCAGCCTCACGTAGTGAGACAGAAAGAAATGTAAGATGCCAAGGGCTGATGCTGCAAGGAGAATCCAGAGAACTCCGCTGCTAAAGTATATCGGGGCAAGCCTGGTGGGAGAGAAGGAGCCTGCTGAGACTGAGCATCGAGCTCTCAGTGGTGAACAGTCCCTTTGTCCCTAGAGAAGTGGGGTGGAAAGGCAGCCCTGGCAATTCCCTGTTCCCTACATGGGGTCCTGTGCCCAGCTCCTGCCTTGAGAGAGCACCCACAAGGGCTTGGGGCAGCTCCAGCTTTGCATCTGGCTCTGGCTCCTGCCCTGTACCCATGCCTACATTATGCCCCAGGGAGTGCTTGGCAAGGCTGAACCATGCAGAGACCCCAAAAGGGCCAGAGGGAGTCCTGAGCTTCCCTGAAGCAGTTATGTTCCCAAATGCAAACCTCCATGGGGTCTGAGGTACTCCAGACTGGCAGAGGAGTTTACCTTTCTGAGGATGATGCCTTGTATCCCATAAAGTAGCTGTAGCGGGCATAGAGGTAGAGCAGACCCAAGGCTGCAGCCAGACCTGCAGTTGAGAGGGATCACAGTGGCCATTTCCAAAGGCTTTTTAGAGCAACTTGGAGCCCAGCAGGTAGCCCAAAGTGAAGGAGTAGAGACTTCATGTCCTCTGGCTCTACTCTTCCATCAGAGACAGATTTACTGTCTAATTTATTGCTTGGAAGGTGAGCAGGACCTGAGGACTGAGCCAGCACTCAGGGGAACAGATCCAATGACAAACTAATGGGCTATTCTCACCTTGATGGAAGAAGAGTCCAGCCTGCCACAGAAGTGCCAGGAAAACAGGAAAATACTCAGAGGAGTTCACCCTGGCAGGAAAAAGGAAGGTCATAAACAAGGGAAAGGAGGAAGATCTTTCTTTTTTGCTTCCCTTAGCATTTTTCAGAGGCTAGAGGCTGTTTGTTTTTAGAGCTGATGTTACTGTAAACAGTTTCCAGGCTTGCACCTTTCTCTGCAGTTCCCATCACACTTTTACTTACAGGAATTAAGCAGTGGAAGGAATGGGGTCTCCAAGGCAAAAGAAATAAAAGATTTTCAGGTCAGACAAGGCACAGAAAGGCTCCATAAACTACCCCCACTCCCCCTTCCTCAGTGCTGCAGCTTCAACCCTGCTGTAAAGCCCCAAAGCAGCAAGGAAGGTTTGCCCTAGCAGGCTGCAGACATGTTGAGGATGAAATGCATCTTAAGCAGACAAGGCTAGAGCAGTTTGGGCTTCATGCAGCGGTGGGAGGGAACACTTAGCTCATTTCGCTGTTCCCTCAAAGACAAAAGATGCTAGATGAGGCTGAGTCTAGGCTGGCAAAGGAGAGGAGAAGTGGGTATCTGAGGGCATCCGGCTCCTCCCGCCCAGTTGTTGTTTTTTCTAGAGTGCTCAGCTGAAGAAAAGTGGAAGGTTTCTCCCTCTCTGCTTCCCTCCCTGCTGCAGCCCTAGCACAGAAGTTACAGCAGAGAGACTGGATCATAGCTATCTCAGTCCTAGCCTTGCTGAGATCCCTCTGGGAGCTTTTACTTCCCAGCAAGTGGGGGTCAGAGCACGGCTGGGCTGAAGCTGGTGACCTAAGACTCAGGCACCCACAACTTTGTCTTTAGCAGCCCTACAGTCTAGAGCAGTCTTGAGAAACAAATGGCAAAGCAAAGGAAGGTCAGTGTTGTTAGACATGAGATCTGGGAAGTATCTCGTAAGAGGAGTTTCTTACTGTGCTCGGAAGATCCTCTCAAATTCAGGTGGGCCTGAGATCTTTGGAGGAGAAATGCCAAATACCCTCCTAGCATAGATCACCTGGAGGAAGAAGTAGGCTGCAGCAAAAGAGAGAAAAGTAGCAGTGGTCAGTGCTCTGGCTAGGCACAATAGGGCCAGGAGACTGCCAGAGGTAAGGGCAAAAATTCTGTGGTCTTCTTCTAACCTTGCACCCCAACGTAGCAGAGAAAGGTTACATTTCAGACAAGGAAAAGGAATGACTCAGTGCAAAAGTGAAGTGAGGAGTATACAGTCACATCCCACCAGCAGATATCTGCTTTCTCTCTTGCGTAATCAACAGATCATCTGTTATCTATAGAAAATGTTACACAGTCCAGATGCATTTGGTTACTGCAAATTCTAAGGGTTTTTTTTAATCCTTTTTCCCTCCCCCCCCTTCTAAGTCCTGAGAGCCGAGTGGGGAGAGAACTGATGCCACAGATAAGCCACCCAGACAGTGAATTAAATTGTCATGTATCTCCATGGCTGGGGATGTTCCGTGTGACCCACTGCAGCCCCTTCTTCCACCTTTCTGCACCACAGTGCTCTGTGTATGCTAACATCTACACCTCTAACCTCAGGGACTTCTGCAAACCCATCGTTCAAAGACAGAAATTCTACATGTGTGCAGAGAAGATCTACCAAGAAATTTCTGAACTGTGGAAGTAGGTCTGTTCAGAGAAAGGGCTTCCCAGGCACTTGTTTTGTTGAATACTTTTCAATACCCAGACAAGATTTCAGTTCACTGTCTGGAAAGTAGTGCAACAGAAGAAATGGAATATGGCAGTGAAAGGAAATCAGTGGAGGTACAGTAGACTGACCCAGCAAGTATTTGGACATGTGCATCCTATGGTCCCTACCTTGCTCCAGGACTCCCAGAACTGTCACGGCAGCGAGCAGATGAATCTGATCCAACATACTGACTCTTCCAGGCTCTAGAAAAGCTGATTTCCTGATCAGAAGCCCCTCTGGCCAGGTTTAGTCCTTGCTGGTGCAGCAGTCAGTGGTGGTAGCTGGCAGCATAGGTTTGCTGTAATTGAACAGGGAAGATTTGTGTGTGGAGCTTAAAACCAGGAGAAGTCTTGCTTGTTTGTAACTGTATGCACCATGGAAATATAAGTCCATGGGGAAAGATTTAATGGAATGTTTCCGTTCCCACCCTCCCTTTTCCAGGAATGAATTATGAGGAAGTGGGAAACTCCTGTCATATATTAACAGAGCTAATGTGAGAGATAAGAGAGGGGATCTGGGACCTGAATGGGGGAACAAATCTCAACAGCCCAACAATGCCCTCCTGGGGCATCTGGTTCAAAACTGCTCCTAATGAAGGCCAAGGCATGTCCCTCTTGCTGATGTTGCATGAGAAACCACATCTTTGCTTGAGCTGCTTTGCACCACTTGAGCATCAGCACAGGCAGAGCTTCATGCTATGTATCACTGTGGACATAGACTCTGGAAAGTGTGTGCTGGGCACGGAGCATGATTTAACAGCCATGACACTGAGATAGCACTGAATAAATCCCCCCAGTGAAAAACCCACTGCAATGGTGAGATAGGATATGATAAAGTATAAAAGGTACAGATCTTGTTTTATTTGGAGATTAGTCCTGCAGAATGACTGTCTGACACTGAGAGAGTTTCAGAATCAGCCCTTGAACTGTATAAGCTGGGAGCTGTGCACTTAAGGCTTCTGACCACTCCTCAGCCAAGTGAATTCTTATCGTAAATACCAGAGAGAGTTGTGTGGATAAAAACCTGCAGAACTCATCAGGAATGTTTTCACATATCAGGAGAGACCTACACAGCTAATTCCTGTCTAAGAGCACAAAGCTGGCAAGACTGTGAGCTAATGAGCCTATTGGCTTTGTTTCCCTCCCTCTCCCTTCATTTGAAGAGTTTTCCCTTCAGAGCAGGGACAAAGGAAAGCAGGTTAATACAAAGTGATCATTAAACGTTGCTACTATAGAAAATAAAATCAGATTAAAGCAGTTTACAGAAATTACATTGTATGCCTGATGTCCTTAACAGACTTTCTAAGAAGCAATAAGCTGTTTCCAGTTTTCTGCCTCTCTATAAAGGATAAAGGCACCCAAAGAGACTATAGCAATATCCCAGCTTAGTATTTCTCCAAATACCAAACACAGACACCATTGTTTTTCAAGCACCAGCTCTAAGATTAATTCTTTCATCTCAAAATTGATCCATTTTCATTCCAGTGACTGTTTAGAAATACGAGGAACACTGTGTTTTGTTTTCTCCCATTTAGCTGTCAAAGAAATGAAAGACTTTCCTGTGTCAGCTCAAAAAGGGCAGAGGTCTAGCAGTCCTTAATGATGTTTGATTTCCCCCTGCTCCTGTCTGATTACAGCCCTCTAGCAACAAAAATATAAAGCAAAACAGCATAACAAAATAGATCTGAGCTTACACATCTGTCAGAAGACAGTGCAGCGTGACCTGCACCAGAAGTGTCAAATATGTGTGAGGAAACCTGGGCCAGGAGGAGCTGTAAAGGCTGCTGTAGAGCACTCCTGCTCCCCAGATCATTATTAGATGCAAAATACTTCTAGAATCATCTAACGTAGTCTAAATATAATAAAGGCTAGTAGAAACATGAATGAATAAGCAAGCACAGATGTCTCTCCCCTCCTCCTCCCTCCCCCATAAGCGTAATTTTTCAAGCTGTCTTTTTCTCCTGAAGGACATAGTGTTTTTCTTGCCCTTGTTTGTCACCATCAGAATTCACCTTATTTTCCATTCTCACTCGGTGTTTGCAAGGAGCAGACACAAGTTCCCTCCTCCCAGCACTAAAAGCCCTTTGATGACATGACTGTCACCAGTGGGCAGCCTCAGCATCCTGGGGACAACAGTGGCTACCAGCATCCCTGTGCAGGTGATGCCAAGGCAGGCTCACATGGTTCCCTTTGCTGCCCTGGCCTCTGCCACTTTCCAGCTGTTTGCATCTGACCTAAGGACTGCACAACCACACTGTGACTCAGATCATGTCATTGATCAGAGAGAAAACTCTTTGGGCCACAGGCAAAGGGAGGCCTGCTAGGAGATGTCTGGGTGAGCCCAGCTTCTGCATGGCCACCACGTCCCTGAGCTCTGCAGGAGAAGAGGGGCAGGAGGGGCAGCCAGAGTGGGGAGACGGGGACAAGGTGTCACCTCTGTCATCATCCACCTGCAATGACACTGGAATAATCATATTGCAAAACCTCACCCTCCAAGGGTGACATGGCCTCATTTCCTTCTAAGCAAAGACAAGTTCTATGATCCTAGGCTCACCTCAGGGTGGCTTTGCTGACCTGGAGATAACAAATTGCTGTCCCCCTCTCCTGCTCCCCAGCATGTACTCTGCTCTCCAGGTTACACCATGTGAACATGGTCCTGCATCGGGATTGTGGCTGGACCTGGCACAGTCCAACTCCTCACACCTCCCATTGAGACATCACTAGTGGCATTTCTCTGTGCCTGTGGTTGCTTCTGCCACCTCTTCCTGCAGACATTAATCCTTTCTGCCTGCTAATTACCACTGTAGAGTTGCACTGTGAGCTGGATTTCAACACCAATCAGGATTAAAGATAATCTGGGGAAGAAAAAATAAGCAATACAAAAGGCTTGGAGGAGTCTGAAGCAGCCACGGTGCTTGCAGTGTCTGTTACTGCCCAGGAGCAGCAGGGCAAGAAGAAGCCAGTAGCACTGAGTTCAGCAATGTTACAGGCAATAATAGACCCTTAGAAATGTATTTCATGAGTCTACAGTGGGCCAAGAGCTCTCTGTTAGTGGAAGAGGGAACATTTTGCAGCTGAGCCACTTACCCTTCAGCTGTGAAGCATGGAGGCAGCTCGTCCTTCCAATTGTATTGTAAAAACACAGAATTCTCTAACCTAGTTAGTGCTTCTTCCTTTCCCACTGGATTCTTTTGCAGTCACTGAACACATCCAAACTTGTGACTGTGGAACTGCTTGTGAGAACAGTTAATGCCTTTCTAACAGCCACATGGTAAATAAGAGAGGGGGTTTCATTCAAAAGAATTAAAAGCCATGCAAAGAAAATAGAGGTTTTTCAGTTCAAGAGAACAAAAGAGAGCTTAGTGCTGAGCATCTCAGTCTGTTCAACTAAGAGCTCCCTCAGGCTGTGGCAGTGGGGCTGGTGACATGCCTGCAAAGACTTCTGTTAACTCAGACCATGTGTTTGGATTTTCCTGGAACTCTTGGATTTTGCAGCTGTAAGAGGAAGGACAGGCTGAAAACATGGTAAGAAAAGGCCAATTCACAAATTCTTTGTCCCTTCTGAAGACACAGTTGCCACATGTGGCCGTTCCTAGGAATTTGGGACAGCTGCTGGGAATTTCTGCTTTGCAGTTCTCATCAGGGCTCCCAGCAAGCCACAATCTTGCTCAGATCTCCTGAGCACTTTGAAATGTTTCCTGGGTTCTGCATTTTGCAATAATCATAAAAAGCTTTGCATGAAGAATTACCATATCTTCCTAAAATGTGCATCTGTACAGAGGCTTCTTCTTTCAGAAAGTAAAATACCAGGTGGTTGCTTTTGCCAGCAACATCCAGGCTGGCATTGTGTGAAGGATCTCTCAGAGGACAAATTCAGGATATATTAGAAAGTTGCATTACCCTGTTCATCTAGATGGATTTCAGATGAATATTCCTGAGATTTCCATACCTGAGGCATTTCGAAGAGGTCATGCAAATGTTTTCCTATCATAGAATTATAGGATCATAGAATGGTTTGGGTTGGAAGTGACCTTAAAGATCATCTAGTTCCAACCCCCCTGCCATGAGCAGGAACACCTTCTACTAGACCAGGTTGCTCAAAGCCCCATCCAACCTGGCCTTGAACACTTCTAGGGATGAGGTATCCACAACCTCTCCAGGCAACCTGTTCTAGTGCCTTACCACCCTTACAGTGAAAAACTTCTTCCTTACATCTAATCTAAATCTACCTTCTTTTGGTTTAAAGCCATTATCCCTCATCCTATCACTACATGCTCTTGCAAAAAGTTCCTCCTCATCTTTCTTTTAGGTCCCTTTTGAGTACTGGCATGTTGCTATAAGGTCACCCCAGAGACTTCTCTTCTCCTGGCTGAACAGTCCCAGCTCTCTCAGTCTGTCTTCATAGGAGTGGTGCTTCAGTCCCCTGATTATCTTTGTGGCCCTCTTCTGGATCCACTCCAAAATTTCTGAAGGCCAAACCAAACTTCCNTGAATCCACTGCTTAGAGCAAGACCATGGCCAAAGTGTTCTTACTGGCAGTGCTCATCTCAGTAAAGGTGAAGGGCTTAACTTTAGAGATGAACAAGGGAAAACTTTCAAAGCTCTTTTCTAAAAAGCTAGATGGAAAGCTGAGGCTTTGGAAAACTATATAAATAAGCACATTCTATATGTATATAGAGAGTATATAATATATACTCATTTAGTTAGGGATAATTTGGATAATGTTTTTCTAAAGGATTTTGGTGAGCTTGGTCTGTATGCATAGTATATCTGACTAAAGGGCACATCAGTATAAAAGCAACGCCAAAATTCTCCCCTTAACCCATCATCAAAAGGCACTGATACATGCAAATGAATACTACTTCTTTTTCTATGTTCAGCATCTATTAGAAATACGAAAATAGGCAAATTAAATCTCTCTTGTCCTGCCTTGTCTTCTGTTTTTTGTCACTTAAGGAAACTCCTTTCCATGTGTTACGTCAATTTTCCCTGCTGCCTTTTCAGCAGAATGTCAGAAATAGCAAATAAACAAAAAAGAACAGTGCAAGAAAGGCAGCTGCACTGCTGGCTAGCTTGAAGAAGAATGAGATTCTGGAGTGATAAGTGCATATGGCAGGGAGGAGGAGGATTTCCCTTTGCAGAGGGACAAACAAGCCTTTCAAACATCTTTGGCAGCTCTTAAGTTAACACACACTTACTAGTATGCTATCATAATGTGGGAAAAAAAATTGCAGAGCTACAGGGCACATGGAAATACATCAAAGGCTGAAGAGTGGTCATGGAGTGCAGCTTCCCTTTTCCTAAATTACAGGGGTGAAGAAATAGAGCTGTTTAGGTTTCCTATCTTGTTTGGACCAGAAAGCCAGTTTCTAGCCAGCCCCACCCAGTTATGGGATAGAGCTGGGCAGGGCATTGGAGAAGCACTGAGCAAGGGCAGCTCTAAGAAGACATCTTCTAGGGAGAAGACTGGCATTCCTGATAGATCTCCTGCAAAGGAGAAACCCTTGGCTTGCCAGGCACAGGGAATTTGCTTGAACTGGGGATGTGTTGCTGTGTAGGGTTGTATCTGAAGGGATATTCCCATCAGGAGGGCCACAGTCCCTCTGCTGTTGCAGTGACTTTTCACACCAAAGTCCTCTCCCACAAGGGTTTAGGGGAAAGGAAGAGTTTTGGAGAGTGGTCCGGGGAGGTGGAGTGTGATGTGGACAGAGGTGCAGGCTGGGCTGCCTGCACTCAAGGCCAGCTCTGTAACTGGGCACCATATCACTGGGAAGACGTGTGAGCTGCAATAAACCTCTCTGGTTTCAATGGGAGCTGCATTTAACCTCAAGCCCTCGCCTTGGTTTTTGCCATGGCCACCTGCATCCAGCCATTTGCCTCAACCCTGAGCTTGGCTTCCTCGGATGTCACTCATTGCAAGGGGCTGGTGTGGCCATCTCTGGTCACCCTCATCAGAGCTGCTCTGCTTTCCTTGCTTGGTGCTGCATGCCTGTGCGTGGTGGGACCCACATCCTGCTGAGCATCCTGTCCTGTGTCACCTCATCCATCACCCCAAGCCGTAGCTGAGACAAACAAACATGGAGGACGAGACCACAGAGTTCCAGCCATTGGCATGGGACAAGGCCCACAGAAAAACTCATGTGAGGAGAGAAGGTGCTTGGGGCAGCACAGCCACATGCCTTGGGAGACAGATAGATGTTTCTGTAAAGCTTCTCTGATGTCAGCAATGTTAAAAGATTTTGAAATGCATCCTTGGAAGGAACCAAAGGCAGATGCAGCAGATGAAAAAAGGTCATCATTTGGACTGTTGTTCTTTGAACTCTTTCTCTTTTGTACTCCTAGAGGAAGCCCTGAGTGATGTGCCCAAGGGGACAGGGCAGCTGGGCAGGGAACAGAGGCCAGGTGCAGGGTGGGATGCTGCCAATGAGGGGTACACACACTGTGCTGCCGCTGCAAGGCTGCAAGTGCAGCATAAGCAGTGTGAAGAGGCTGCCTGGGTCACATAAACAGCTAAGCCCAGAGGAGCAGAACAGGCTCTGTCCCTACACCACTCTCCGAAGTATAAGTTAAACAGAGCTGGTCTCCTTGACCCCTGCCAGCACAGGACCAGGGAGCCAGCGGCAGCCACAGGTCACTGGGGCAAGACATGAGCCTAGGAGTGGACAGGTTTCTGGTTACTGGCTGTTATTTCTTGTTGCCTTTGTGTGTTGGAGCCTGGCCAAGGTTAAGCTGACCTGGGTGTACTCAACAGTGGTGGCAGCTGCAGGGAGAGCAGGGCTGGGGATGATCCCTAGGGAGAGGTGCCGTGACTCCTCTGGCCTCATGTGGACCCCAGACACCACATGAAGGCTGACCCAGCTCTGTTGTCCACCAGTAAGGACAGATAACTCCTACCCCAGCATCTCAGGTTGAGGACATTATTTAAGTTACCAGAAGTGGAGGCTCCTTCTAAGCCTTTCCATTTCTGTCCCATTTTTAACTTGCAAAGCTCAGCTAGAGCAATACCAGAGGTGCCACTGGGACCAGGCACCCATCCCTGGCACCATTCTTTTTCTAACACCTTCTGAGCAACTTCAGCCTCTCCAGCTACAGGGGTGCTGGCCCATAGAGACAGGCAGATAGGGGCTGTGTCATGGGAGGCCAGGACAGACAGACAGACAGTAGCTTGCTATTCCCAGAGACCTTGAGAAGAAGCTCATGACCCCATCAAGAACAGGGAGCTTTTATAAAAGGTGAGAAACTGCCTCCCTGCAATCACGGAGCAGTGACCAATCCTACACTGAGACAAAGGAATTGCTTTAAAACCAGCTGGGTTTATTTTTAGGGCATGAAATGGTTGCATGATGCAATTGTGTAAAAGAATAGAACAACCAGAAACAGTACTAAATACCAGGCTTGCCTGCACAACCCTTGCTTTTAGCCACTGGGAGGCTGAAATGGCAATTGAAGGGATGTTACTTTGCAGGCAATCTGCATCCCAAAACGTGGAAGCAGGAGGCATGCTCTCTGTAAGTGCTCTAACAAGAAGATGATTTATTGAGTGTCATTGGTCAGTTGTTGAGCTCCTGGTTGGAGCTGTACTACCAGGCCCCTGGAGCTCTGCTGGGGAAAAAGACAGAGAGAACCTGGGGTAATTTGAGTATTTCTTGTAGCCCTTACACAAGAAGTATTCCATTGCCTCCACCTCCCTGACATAATTTCACTGCCCTCTTCCAGTGGCATGCATTCAATGCTTGTTTTAAAGAAAACTTGATTTCCAAGTGACACAAATCATGTCCCCAAGCAGCATATGTACAAGTTTTTTGAATACATCCAGGGATGGTGATTCCACCACCTCCCTGGGCAGCCTGTTCCAATACCTGATAACTCTCTTGGTCAGGAAAACATTCCTAATATGCAATCTGAACCTCCCTTGGCACATCTAGTTTATCACTTTTCCTTGGGAGAAGAGACTGAGCCCTACCTTACAACAACCTCAGGTAGTTGTAGAGTGCAGGAAGGTCCGCCTTGAGCTGCCTCTTCTCCAGACTAAACAACCCCAGTTCCTTCAGCTGCTCCTCATAATACTTGTGCTCTAGACCCTTCACCAACTTCATTGCCCTTCTTCGAACATGCTCCAGCAGCTCAATTGTCCTTCTTGTAGTGAGGGACCCAAAACTGGGCCAAGGTGTGGCCTCGCCAGTGCCGAGTACAAGAGGACAATCACCTCCCTAGTCCTGCTGGCCCTGCTGTTTCTGATCCAGGCCAGGATGCTGTTGGCCTTCTTGGCCTCCTGGGCACACTGCTGGCTCATCTTCAGCTGGCTGTTGACCAGCAACACCCCCAGGTCCTTTCCTGCTTGGCAGCTTTCCAGCCACTCCTCCCCAAGCCTGCAGCATTGCATGGGATTGTTGTGGCCAAAGTGCTGTAGAGCCTTGGTCTACTCCTCCTAAAACCCCTTTTAAATTTTTGGCTGTTGCTATACTTCTGCAAACACCAAAGAATAATTTGCCTTTCCTTTTAACTGGACAAAAGAGCTCTGGTATCTGTGTGACAACTAAGATTTTGGCAGCAGGAATAACAGCACTAGAAATTAAAAATAAAAGCAGATTATACAAGAAAAGGATTTAGGGGAGCTCAATCTCAGATTCCTGCAAGTGCCCAGGAGGAACACTGGTGTCTCACAATTTATTTAAAAGATATTTCACTAAGCCACATGCCACAGAGAGAATTGGCAGTAACCCATATGGCTACTCATCATTTGCTGATATAATCCAATGCTATAAGGATATTGCCTAGGCCAAGGCAGCCAAAGAGGATTTTAATTCATTCAAATCAGTAAGTGCTTCTTGTTCATAACTGCCTGTCTGCCAGACTTTCTAGTGCAGTCAAGACTAGAAGAGATAGTTATGAAGCACTCAGAGAGCTTCTAAGATTGGCTACAGAAAATCAATCAAGCAAAATCCCTTCTGAGTGAGTTACCTGTAGCAGGGAATATGGGTGAGAGAACTGAGACTTCAGCTTGAACCTCCATTTGGAAAAGTGTGTCTGGAGAAGAAAGTGGATGCTCACCTGCAAGGGCTTTTATTGTACACTAGCTTTAAGGATCAGTCTCACCTTTTCTGTACAGCAATGTCAACAGAATCTGCTGCAAGGCAAAATCTTTTCTTTTGTGTGATAAGTAGCAGGGTGGATGTCAAGAGACAATAAGGTCCTTACAGAGTTATCCTTAATTCAGGGTTTTTGTGGGAGGTTTTATTAGGACACTACTAGTTTCTGTAATTCTTAATGTCTGTCAAAGAAGGAACTGACTTTGGTACAGGACTTACCAGGAACCATTGTTTAGGTTATTATTAGAGCAAAGAGAAAAATTTCTGCCTCTAATTTCCAGAGGTTCAATATTTACAATAGATTAACATGATCAGCTGCTATCTGCAGAACACTTTTTCTTACTCCAGTGAAAATGAGTTCAAATTCCTCACAAAATCTTCTAATGATCAGCCCTTTTGTTATCTAACATTTTCTGTACCAGTGACCTTCTTAACCATAAACACAGGATTTCTTAACCAGATAGATGCATATACATTTTTTACTATATATATTTTTTATTACATATAGATATTAATTATACATATAGATACAAATTTTTAATATCTATACACACATGTGTGTTTGTGTATATATATATATAAATCTAGGAAGAGCTGTAAAGTAAACATATATATAAAGTAACACCATATATTTGACTCTGGAATTTGTGTTTGGGAACAGCAACATTCCCTGAGGCACAGCTGATATTTTGATTAGTGTTAATCAGATCTATCTCTTCATTCCTCCTCATTCTTTTGAGTTTCCACTGAGCTTGGTAGCAGCTTGCCTTTACAGTGTGATCTATTTCATTCAGTTGTAATACTCAGCCCATGATTAATTCAAGTCTTGAGTGATAAGATCTAACTCTAAGCTATTTGACTTGAAAATGAGAGCAAAGGTGGTCATGTTTCCCTTGTGTAACCTTAGCCACTCTCAGGCCAAGCAGACATTTTCTGTGGCTGACTCAAGACTACCTTCATTTCCCTATCAGCCCATATATCAAAGCAAACCTCTCATCCCCCAGCTTCTGTTTGATTTTCTAATAGCCAGCCAGTTCTGAAATATATCTCCACCTCCACACTCTCTTGAGTTTCTACATTAGAAAGCTTCTGCATCTTCTTACTCTACAGAGAATACTGCACTGCTTGGTGCACACAGCCACCGTGCTCTTCAGTCCATGACTCACCGTTTTTCCTGGAAACATTACTAGAACAGCTATGCTTAGGGTCTTTGAACAATTTCCAGCTTTTCAGCTGGCTTCACTGAAAATGAGTGAATCTGAGCTCAGGACAGGAAAGAATAGCAAGAACATCACACCCTCAGGGCCATGCTAATCACTCTTCTTACTCTGAAACGGAAGAGAATCCAGTGGATTCCAGATTCTCACTTACTTCTTCAATGTTTGACACAGTCTTGCCTAGATCTGCTTTAAAAAAAGGTTCTTTGGTTCCTGAAATAACACTAAGCATCACTTGCTTTCATTCCCCCATAAACAATAGTGGACCAAGATTCAAACTGGGTAAGTAAGCCTAGAGGACAGGCTCTACTGTTCCCTTGGTCTGAGTCAGGATGGGCAGAAATGTTTGGTGTTAATACAAGGAGAAAAAAAGTCATCAGGTCCCTGGCCTCCACTTTGTGATGCACAAGCAGCTCCACAGCAAAGACCTCAGGCTGCTGCTGGGGAGGGCTGCAGAGCTCCCACAGACAATTGGTGATGTTGACAGCCTTGGCTTCCCATCAAAAAGGTTTTTCAGATGTCTACAAAGACAATAGGAACACTACAGGCTGTGTCTCAGATTCACCCCATGCTTGAGGGAACTCCTGGAAACAGTTGGCTCAGGTACAAATTAAATATAGATGTTCTCATGAAAGAAACCTCCAGTACCTCTCCACAGTACTTTGCCCATTACCAGATGGTTTTGGGCAAGAGTTCAGACTGACAAGAAAAAGTGAAAAAAAGAAATTTTCCTCTGTAACCATTCAAATGAAGGAGGGAATTCATTCAGCACAGTAATGTTATTTTGGCTTTGTCAGCCACAGCAATGAAAGAAAATTCAGCATATTCCCACAGAAAACTCTGGCAGGCTGTGAGTTTAGACCTGCTGACATGGCCTTCACTGCACACACCTCCAAGCAATGGGCTAGAAGCAGGGGCTAGCCATGATCATCCTCTTTGTCCTGCTGCCACATCCGTCCCGATTTCACTGCTGTCCCTGGTTACAGCACAGCTTCACAGTGGCTCTAGCGGTGACAAAGTCCTTAGCACACCCTTTGTTCCTGCTGGACTTCAAAGGCCAGGCAGGCACAGGACCACCTCCAGATTCAGCAGCTAATCCTTTCCTAGGAGATGACTATCACAAATACAAGCAGCAGCAAATCCTGTAAACCCTTCACTCCTCGCTGCTTTGCTCCTGGCAACGAGGGATGGAAATCCATTCACTATTCCCAACCAGCTAACATTGGGCAGCTGGAGCAAGAGAGAGCCTTGGAGGTGCCTGCAATTTGGGTGACTCTGGCATAGGGCTACCAGGAGCTGAGAGGCCTCACGAGGCAGAGAAATATTGGAGACATATCTCATCTCCAGAGACAGAGCTGGACCCTTAGAAACAAAAAATTTGCTTATTCCCCACTTTCCTTTCTGGCACAGAACGAGCGTTCTTCTGCAGAAAAGAGGAGACATTTCAGAGGGACTCTGCAGGGAGGGGAGGACCAGGCCATGCCAGGAAGGGTGTGAAACAGAGCCCCAAACCACACACTCAGCACAAGTGTTTGGCACAGGCTTGGGAGGAGAAGCCTAGTCTGGGATGCAGATTTTAATGCTTTTTTGCCACCAGAAGGCAGTGGGGAGCTGCGGATGTGAACAGTGAATGTTAGCAGGACCTTCTTCTGGAAGAAACAGCAGAAGGAGCCTCTTCTACCCCTGTGCCTGGCTATAGTCCTCCAGTTCAGCCACCTTCATGTCCTTAGGAAAGCCCAGGAGACTGTAGATAACAGAGAGTCTTGTTATTGTTGTATCTGGAAAATAAATATGAACCAGCCTTTTTTCTGAGCAACAGCTACACGAGACTGGAAAATAAGCCTATCAGAATGGAAAGGTGGGGATGGTCTCCAGGCACTGGGAGGCAGAAGGAATCATGAGGCAGCAAATGCATCAGCAGTGCTTTAGCTGAGAGAGTTACAGCCCTTCCAGCACAGCAAGCAATGTCCTACTTGCAAAAAGAGAGATCCAGTCTAGGATGACTATGTTGGAGATCTTCCAGCTGCTCCCTAGGGCAGAACATCTCTGTGGCTCCATAGGTCACCTTCCCGGCAGGCATGGTTAGGTCAGGGAACACCTCAAGTAGTGGAAAGAAATGCAGATACCACTGTGGTTTGGGGGTTTGAAAGCAGTCCTGGCAAGGCAGCTGGGAGAGAGAACCAGTGGCCAGGTAAAGGGAGGGTGCAAGGACTGGAGCTGCTGGTGATTGCAGCTCCTGCAAGGACTTGGGTGGGTTTGTGAGCTTAGTTAAAAGCTGGCATCAGGAAATGGCTCTTAAATAATTTTCATTTATAAGGAAATATTTTCACCTGATTAATGACATATTTACATTCTAACTGAGAACGTAAATCCTCAGCACACAGAGATTTACCTTGCTCCTCCATCTGCTGAAGCTTTTCTGGGGTGAGCACAGGCATGAACCACCCCCAGCATGGACCACCCCCTTGAGCAGAGACTCTCCAGCACTGTTGTTTTTGGAGGGGGAGCTAAAATGTGCAAAGTCACTCTGCCCTGCAGCTCCGGTGCATGACTGAGTGGTTATTAGGGACACAGTGAGTGCACATGGAGTTATTGTTAGGTGCTGTGCTGTGCCCCTGCCTTTGGCCATGTGCTCTTCCTCACATCTCATGCATGGAGAAGAAACTGTTTCTAAGAAGAGATTTTCTCTGGGAGCGTTGTTTGTCAAAAGCAAATCCCTTCCTGCACATTACTGACTTACAGAGCTCTTCATGGCAATTTAAGAGGTTGCCAAGCTCAGTTTTCCACCTGGGACATCCACCAGAAAATGACACTCCATAGCAAGAGCATCTGAGTAGGATGTATGTCCCTCCTCAGCCATTCTGACTGGTAGTGGGATATTTCATCACAAATCTACCTTCATCAGCAATTACATTGGGTGTTAGAGATTCAATTTCACAAGTCGTTCAAGCATACCTACATCTGTGCTGCTCCTAAAAAGGCAAATCTTGCTAATCCTGCTGAGCTCAAATCATGTGTCTTTTAGCTGATTTTTTTCAGTACAGGTGCCCAACTCTAAACATGGCCCAGCCATGCAAGCATGAAGGAGGAAGCTACATAGACAGTGGCATGCTGGTAATATAAAGAGAAATGAGCTCAGGGTAAAGCCACATATGAGATTTAAGTGAAAACAGTACAGGAGTATAAAAAAATAAGCCTCAACAGCCAATGTGCAGAGTGCTAACCACACCTCAGTCTCTGTCTTAAGAGAATGATGTGGGTTTTTTTGGTCAGACAGACAAAAACCCACCAAAATGGCTGAAATATTTGTCTCCCACCATCCAGCCTCTTCAATGTCAGGAGCTGATGGCTGCGAGCAGGAGAGTGGCATATCCAGAGAGGTCACCGAGTTAAGTGCTGCTAATTCCCTGTTTATTGACTTCAGCAAGATGGGATTAGGACAGGCCAGGGTGTGAGTTGGCCTTGTGCTGTTTACATGGCATGTCAGGAATGCAGTTGCTCTACCATGATTTTTGCCTGTTTTTTAAGAACAGGAGGCAGCTGCCAAGGGGGAGCACTGTGCTGAAGCCAGCTCAGTTACCCCATTTGGCCCCAGATGCCTGGCTTCTTGTGCAGGGCTGGAGGCATTCGTGTCCCCTGAAGCCAAGGGTTGAGTGGAGTGAGGGTAGGGGGCTCCTTGGCAATGCTGGCCCTGGGACCTCACTGTTGCCACGGAGCAACCACATGTTGGCATGGGAGAAGAAGAGATTTCCTCTTCTTTTATTCACAGAGTTACTCCAGACATTGTCCTGCCCCTCTCTCCGCTGAAAAGGAAACCCATTTACCTCTTTCCTTCCTCCATGTTATTTTGCATTTTAATGGAATTCCAGTTGACATAAATCACACCCAATCAATCCACCAAAACTTAAGGTGTTTGGAAACTTGACCACTGAGAAGTGAAAATGATTTTGTTTTTCAAAACAAACAAATAAAAGCTTCCTTGGCAAAACAACTGCTTCCAACCAACAAGCCCTGAGCCAGGCAGCCCCTCAGCTGGCAGATGCAAGGCAGTACCAGCTCACAGTGGGGGCTGAGTGCTGCTGTATGGACACTAGTCATAGAGGAGTTAGCACAGAGCTATGAGCAGCTGTGGGAGAGCAGCTATTGTCAGTCACTATCAGCCTGAGCTGATCTGAAATGTGTGAGCTAAAGCGGAAAGACTTTCTGTTTCAGCAGTGTTCCCTCTTTCGGCCTCACTACTAAATACACTCACAGCCTCTCTCTGTGCCCTGGATCTCAGTGGCTATTGCTGGCAGGCTTTAGCTGGGTGGGGGATGCTATATCTGCATCCGAATGATAATCTGCATTTCCCTAGTGAGGGAATAACAGCACAACCCTAAGTGCATCTGATGTCCATCTCCTGTTGCATGCATTGCAGCCATGCTCAAATGAAAATGCTTCAAGTGTCAGATCCTCAGGGAGGATGCAATTCTGGGGACATTTGAAGGCCTCTCTCAAGCAAACGTATGTCTGTAAAATAACTGATGGAAAGAGGAACAGTGAGACCCAAACAGTGCCCAGCAAACCAGTGTAATGCCTAAGGGAGCCAGGAAAGCTGTGCACAACCCACAGAAACCATCAGGATTTCTCTAGCACATGTCCAGGACAAACCTGAACCTATTGTCTTTTCTTAGGTAACTCTGAGCTTCTGGTTCCCAGAGGTATTCTGTAAAGTTCCTGTTCCCAAGGGCACTTCCTAGCTTGTGTGAATGGCAAATCAGGCAGATGGGTTATCTTCTTCCACCTCCATACTGTGTCTCCCCAACTCCCACCCATCTGCTAGTGCTCTGCTTCTGGTTCCCTCTTGCTTTTTCCTTTTTCTATTTAATCTGCCTTCTCTTACTACAGTTCAGTTGTAACACTTCTTACATTCATGTTTATTAGCTTTGAAAACAGCAGGACTTTATTATTTCCTTTAGATACTTAGCTCCCTCCTTCCTGTTTTGGTAATGTCAGTGTATCTTTTCCCATCCTTTTCCCAGGTGTGCTCTCCAGAGATGTCATTATAAAGAAATATGTTTTCCATGGAAAGCATACTAGGGCACATGGACATTGCCCTGTACAGAACTGTGAGCTTGTCTTCCCTCCTGAAGTTCAAAGTTTGAAAGAGCGAAAGTCTCCTGCTGGTCATCTGCCTTGACTGCCTGCTATCTGTCAGTGTGGTGTCACTGATGTCCCATCACTCTGAACTGCTTGATTTTCCACTCACTTCTTGCCAGTTTTCCAGAGGAGAATGAGTCTGTAAACATGTACTACTAATGCTTGAAATGCAAGGAGAGCACTAGTGGTGTCGTAGTGCCTTGAAGGGATTAAGTAAGGAGGAATTCTTCCGAGATCGAGGTTAGAGGGATTTAAGAATGGAAAGTACTTGCTGAAAGTGCAGGATGTTTCTCTGTCTGGCAACAGGGCAAGAGAAGTTCCCAAAAATACCTCTGAGTTCTGTGTGGTCAGGCTCTGCCAGCCTCACCACACTGCCCTTTTTCTACCTTTCCAAAATTTACTGCCAGTGTCAGAGAACGGCATGCTCCCCAAGTGTTTAGCAGTGAAATGAGGCAAACCTCCAGTGGCAAAGCCTGAACACACATAAATGTTTTTCCTTGACAATGTCATGTTTGTGTTGTAGTATCTGCCATCCCTCTTTCTTTTATCACCCCTACCCTGGCACTCTTTAGTTTGGGCTAAAAATATCACCTTCTCGGCTGCCAAAGCAGTTAAATCTGTGTGTGTGTGTGTGTGTGTGTGTGTTTCTTCTGTTCCTTTTACACCCCCCCCCCTTTTTCTTTCTTTGTGGATTATTTGTCTCTCTTGTGTTGAGTTTGTAGTCCTTTTATCTAAGTTCAAACATCTTGAAAATCAAAGTGTAGGATAAGCTTTTAGCAGCATCTATTTTATATTCTTTTAACTTACACTGTCCTGTTCCCCTTGATCACAAAGCAGCACAGGCAGGAGTTAGTTCCAGGGCTGCCTGCCTGTGCCATGATTCAGCAGGTTGTAAAAGGAAGGAATGTCTTCTTTTTTTGGGAAGGGGTGGGAGAGGAAGGAGAAGCATGTATGACAGGCATGCGTGTTCATGTATTTGACTTCCTGGTGCTTGTGTGATTGCAGCAGTAGTACTGTGCTGTCCTGCAACTTATATCAGAGTTAATAACCTGTTTCAAAAGAGGGGCTCGAAAGATATTTAGTGGAAAAATGGATTTTGCCTAGATTGAGGAGGGAGCCTGCTAAATTTTACTGCCATGTTACCCTTTAAAATATTCCTCTGTGGTGTTTTTAGTTCTTTATTTAAAGCACTTGGTATATCCTGTGCTGCCTGTCTGTCTGCATCTTCGGTCAGTCTCTGGGTGTAGCTCAGTCAACAGAGAGGTTTAGGAGTCAGCTTGGTGGCTTTCTGGAAAAATGTGAGCATTTGATTCCAAACTTCAGTGTAAACAGGGATTTGCTGATTTCATTTATGCTGAGCCTTATTTCTGAACACTGGGGCCCTGCTTGTATTGTCCTAACATGGTGGAATTTTCTCTGTGGGAAGACTTATGTTGCTGACTCATTGCATCAACTCAAAACAGATTTATGTTTACAAAAAAAAACCCTCTTCTTTCTTCCTTCTTCCTGCTCCTCCTGGCAATGCTGAATTTGGTATTCCTACAGAATACCTCCTATCTGCTGGAACAGGCTGAAGCCCACAGACCACACAGGAGCTGGCTTTAAACTGGGTAGCTCAGATACAGCTCTCCACTCAACTCTTCACAGCTGGAGCAGCTCAGATACAGCTTAAAGGTGATATTGCTGATACAGTACAGGAGTCTGCAGGGCATTGCTGACTGCCATCCCACTCTGCTGTACACACACGGTTTAATCTTGCGCTAACAGTTACTTGCATTGTCCCATGCAAGCTGGTTACCTCCTTTGGCCTCTCCTTACCAGTCAGTATAACAGGGACATTTATTTCTGCATTTCTCTGTGCTTCTGTACTTGTTCAATACATAAATGTTGAGCATTTAGAGTTTTCCGCCTCTCCAGAAACACATTGTTAATTTTGGAAATACAGCATGGCTTAAAGCTTCCATTACACAAGACCTTTAAATAAGTTGCTGCCTGAGCTGCCATGATCTACATGCATTGAAGCGTGTCAGTTTTCAGTTTTCTTAAAGCTCTCAGCTAGATATACTGAATTTTCTTAATAGTCAGGAAAACTTGAAAACCCTTTCCAAGGAGCCAAGGAATAAGAAGACAGATGTACAGGTGACTTTGCTGTCTAGTATCATGGTGCTTAGGTACAGGCGGCAGCCTCCCCAGAGAGAACTCCCGAGTGAGACACCCCCGACCTCGTTATCTCCAGCTGCACAAGCAGACCCAAGACTCAGGTGCGTGGGGTGAAAGAAGCCCGGCCGCCGGGCTCTCGCTCTCTCAGAGCCTGCGGCAGCAGCAGGACGAGGGCCCTCCTCAGGCCTTCCCCGCCACCGAGCCGCTTGGGGCGCCACTGTCGCCCCGGCTGGAGGCTATGAGACGATAGGGGAGGTCCGTGAGGCAGCAGGAAAAGAAACTTCACGAGGTGCCTAAGGCCCTGCCGCCAGGCAGCCTACAGCTGCACCGCCCTTTCAGCCTCCGCAGCGCCCCGGGAGAGAGACCCATTGGGTCTCCGCCCACATTTCAGCGGCCTCCCCTCAGTTAGCCAATCACCCCACACTTCCTGTAACCCCGCCAACCAATAACAGCGCTCCACGAAGGGCAGCAGTGTCGGGGCGTGTTTTGAGGCAGGCGGGCCGCTGAGCGGCGGCGGAGTCAGCCAGTCACAGCGCTGAATTGGCGGCGGAGAGGGTGGGAGGGCGCTCTGCCCGCCAATGGAAGAAGAGGAGCGAGGTGGGCTGGGGGCGCGGCTGGTGCGCGGTAGATAGGCGGGCGGCGGCACTAGGCGCGCGGGCACGTGACGGAGGTGAGGGCCGCGGTGGGGAGGGGAGGCCAGGCCGAGGACAGCGGGCGTGGGTTGCGGCGCTGCGGGGGGTGAGTGCGCCTAACCCTGTCAC